>CM054803.1:22671847-22692317 GCA_028984105.1 Lavandula angustifolia | reverse complement strand
TTCATAATATCATAGGTATATGTGGTTGCAGTATACTTTTTCATTAATATGCTCTCTCTCGCTGCTTTTGAGGTTATTGATACTTGACCCAATAATCTTATAAATATATTAATTATTTCAATTTTTATGTATATCATTCTGCATCTTAATTTCATTTTTACAAGGCCTAAAACTTTAATTTGTTTCAATAAATTAGTCTTTAAATTGCATGTTTATTTAAATACCCCTCCGTCCCATTATTAATGCCTCACTACATCGGGTCTCCATTATTGACGCCCCATACCAAATAAGTGAAACAAACGAATGTGACCACAATCACCCACAATGTGACCTCACCCCTTTATACTTTTACACCACAAATTTACACCTTTACCTCCACTAATATCTTAAGACGCGCTCAACCCAAATTTATTGTCATAAATAATGGGACGGAGGGAGTATGTCTTTAAACTAAGAACAAAAAGATGAAATTCAATTTTAAATAGCTAAATTATTGTATATATTTGTAACCAACTAGTTGTAACTATACCAGTTTTTTGAATAGCATTTAACAATGTCATTGACAATATCCTCCAAAATAGCATCTCCAATCTCCATGGAAATCTCATTCTTGTGTTGAGCAGGAAGCAGAGTCCAGTTCCTGCAGTTAGAAGCCATGAAATCATGGTTTAAAGAGAAATACGTTTGTCCCATGTACGGATTCTTGGCTCCACACCCATACATTTTCACAAACAAGCTTCCAAAGCTCTTCAGCTCCCCGCGTCTTCTTCAGCTGCTCCCCCTTTGCGTTTATGTTATCGCTTTTCTTTTTAATCTCTATCACTTCTCTCACACTGTCTACCAGAAGCTGCTTTGTTTGATGCAAGGCCCTCTTGTTTATAATATATTGATCGTGACAATAGCCCCCTGTTCAAATTCTGTATGTTGGCTGCTTTGATTGGCATTTAGAGATCGATTGTGATGATTCCCCCTTGTGCTTTCGAAATGATATTTCTCTGCCCGAACAGAACAAGACAGTTTTAGTTTTAGCAGATATTGAAGATGCAATGAATTAATTAGTTGATGAGATTGTACTCACTTTTGTGATGTGGTGAACCTAAATCCTGCTTCTTCAAGAACTGAGATAGGGCTGAGCTGTTTTTGCAGCCAATGAGGAATCGTTTATCAAATTCTTGTCACAACAACTTGTAATAAACTTATGATCAATAATTTCACCTAATACATGTCAAGCTGCATCTTCCACATCACTTTCTGCGCAAGAATTATACAAAGTTGCGGCGGTCGCTGAAGAGAACTCTTCTTCATCTACACGGTCTTCTCTTTGTCTTCCCCAATCGTTCTTCTTGATTTTCCCATTCTTCAGTACTTAGCCTGCCCAAGACTTACCCTAACAATTTCCGGGCGCACTTTGGGATGGCCTGCCGGGGTCTCTTCCTCTGGCTGCAAAAAGCCTCTTTCAAGAAGGTAGACATCTAAAACGAATGGCTCTTGTTGCTCCTGCAGGAATTCTCCCAGGGCAATTTCGGCATGGCTTTCTTGATATTGGAGATGGAAATAAAGCAAGTTGGGAGTGTTGGTGAAGAGAATAAAATGTGGGAGTAAGAGATAAGGCGGTGTCTAATAAATGATGATGGATAACGAATTCTAGTTCAGTTTTGATACTGAATATGGCAGGAGAGGAGAATGATGTGTCAAAAGCTTAGAGACATAAATGATCTCAAGACTCAAGGGAACATCAAGGGTATGCTAATCTTACATATATATCATGTCCCGAAGCTTCAAATATGTCAAAACTTTTAATGAGGATACTACTAATTAAGTCTCTATCATTAGGGTGAAATGAAAATCAAGATTGATCTGGGCATATTTTACCTGCAATATATTATTTGGATTACACTCATAGATTCAATTGCCAAATAAAAATGATGGTTGTTGGGGCTTGAGGGATCATTCTTGATATGAGTAACCAAGTATCGATGGAATTAAAGGGAATAAATAAATGGATAAGATTAAGTTGTGCTGCAACTTCAAGTTTGCTGACTTCCAGAATAAAAAAAGTGAATAGAAAGTTGTGCTACTTGAACATCAGCTTGCTGGCTCTTTTTCCTAAAAAAGAAAAATAGGACTTTTTTGTGACTAGATTTGAACTAATTTATGCGTGGAAAATGATTGTTAGTTTGAAGTTTCGATTAGTTCAATTATCACGAAAGTAAGTTTCGCCTCGGCCAAGATTTTTTGTGTTTTTTTGGTGTGGTCCCATGACTTGTTTGTCTTCTTGCGAGATCATTTAACGAGACATAACATGGCGCAGACAGAAGCTAGGGCAAATTGAAATTTGCCAAATTCTAATCTCCTCTGGTCGTCCACTAATTCTAAATTTATTTTGATTTGTGGTTTGGGTTGTGGGGACTACCATCCAATGCTACCAACCTTGATTTGATTAAGAATTATCCATAAGAATAATAACGAATGAAAAACAGCTGTAACCGTAATTACAGCATCTTCGCTCTTTCTTTTTCTTTTCCGTTTCATGATTCATCCTCATTATATATTTATTAATTTGGAGTATTGAAATAGTGATAATATTTGTTTATACTCATTCTAATAACAAAAACACAAAAAGTCAGTTTTATAAATACAATCATTATGATCTCAAATTTGATAGAACTACTGATTTTAACTCAAAAGTGATGTGGATCTGCTGACCTTTTCTGTTGATGGGACTTCCGAGACTGTAATAATCATTTCTTCAACTTGTGAAAAACAGTCTTTGGTATTTCCTAAGAACATTTTTAACAATAGCCAAACAGAAAATAAAAAATCAATTCTAGCCTTACAACTAAAACAAAAATATAAAAATAACATAGTCGTTTTGTCTTTATCGGGTGGAGAGGCCAATGGGGGCGAAGCAGGGAGTGCATCGGCGCTGAGGAAAAAACCTCAATCCTCCCCATCGGCCGAGCTACTTGTAACTTGATATCTTGAAATTACCGGCTTTGAGGGTCGAAAGGAGGCAGAAGGGGTGTCCATGGGCCCTAAACTTGTCATCGAACGAGAGAAAAAGCCCGTATCACCCCTGCAAACTAAGCGTTCGCTGATTATTTTCAAGCATTCACCAGTTTTCTGAGGGCCGAAGAGGGGCCGAAGGGGTGTGTCAATCGGCCCTCGTCTTGCCCATAAGAAAAAGGCCGAAATGTTGGTGCCCCATCCGCCGTGGGCAAGTTGAATGCTCAGTACCCGGTCACCATGTGTGCGAGAAAAGGTGCGGGCCGAAGGAGGAGAATCCATCGGCCCTCATCCCTTCCTTCGAGACGGGCTTCAACCACGACACATGGAAGGCTTTTCCCATAAACGTCAGTAGGGCTGATGGAGGGCTGATGGAAGGCCGGTGGAGGGCCTATAGTCAAGGCATGTGGAGGTGCGCTTTTCACTCCGCCTTTTATATTGCAAATTGACAGTCATGGATCACTTATATTCACATGCACGATAATGAGGTGGGTCAGGGTGATGGGGCCGATGGGTGCCTATTGTGAAATGACTAGTCGACTTAAGTATCACGTGAAAATTTACGTAAATTTTTCTTATAAGAATGAGGATGTCAATTGGATCAATCACTGATAAAATTTCTCAATTCACTTCCCACTCTTCTCAATTCTTCAAATAAATTTGAAAAATATGGCCGATTTTCAACCGATTATTGTGAAATTGAACGGCGAATTCAATGTTGAAGTCGAATTATGCTCTGGTGACTACTTCTGAGTTCATGGTCTACATTCCTTCAAAAATATTTCTCTTGTAAATCTCTGTCCAAAGCACATTGATCGCGTGGCTCGGTGCTTATTCCCTTCCGTTCAACTACTTCATTTACTATACAAGTTGCTTCCCGACGAACCGGCAGGATGATGAAAGCCATTCTCGGGGTTATGATATTGATCTTATGCCGCTGCGTCTCCCATCGACATAGAACCGTTTGTGTTTGTTGTGTATCCCGAGTGCAAAAATCCTAATTTGGTGTCCCGAACTAGAATCAATTTCCCGAAGATAATTCTAATTTTTGGGGTCCCAATCGGGTTTACGTGGCAAGAAAGTGTAAGTAATGATGGCGCTCGAGCTCCCCAAAAGAATGTTCGTGTGGAGACGATTCGTCATCGCTGGGCGGATTGGACTCATCTTCCGATGATGACGAGGATCAAGATATTCCTCCCGCCTTGATTAATTGTTCGTTATAAGATTTTCTTGCATGGATTCGGAGAGAGGTGCGGCGTAAGTCAACTACCTGTCTTTGCTAGTTCTAGTCAATCTTACGCGAACGAACGACGAGATCAGTATACGGCAAACACGTAAGCAGCAAAGCAACCGGCTACTTCCCGTTGATTCCCTTGATGTATCCGATTCAAAAGAGTGGCGCGGAACTTCCGAATACCTGTGTGGACGGGAAGTTTGCGTGCGAACTGATGGCGTCAATTTGAAAGAAGAACTTTATGTTCTTCTGTCGCTCTATTGCATTTGGAAAACGAAGCGGATTTTGAGTGCAACGTTTCTAAGCTTCCACTTGGAATATTTGTGCGTGGAAGATGTGCTGATTGTCCATTCGAGCTACGGGCATACTATAGAGGTGAGACGTGGTTGGGAGGGTGAGTAAATGGGTTGCGGACAACAATTGTACAACCGATTTATCCGGGCTAAGCGAACGAAATGTGCGATCGAACGCTATAACGCTTATATAGCTCGTAACAATGCGTGCATGCCAAAGCAAGTTATTGAAAACGGCCGATATTCAAGTGGATCTATTGGATAAGTTTGGAATACAAACAAAGGACGTGGGGGCCCCTCCAGCGCGTAACGCAGCCTATTTCACGATTTACGATTGTACATTCAAATTCTTCAAGAAACTGCCCAAATATCTGCATTTGTTGGAACAAACAAATCCGGGCACTTATACGGATCTTGATGTTGGTGAGGATGGTCGCTTTCGACATTTATTTATGGCGCTTGGTGTATCGCGAGCCCCTTGGTTAGCCAATCCTCCTAAGGTTGTCGTGGTGGACGGTACCCACATTTCAAAGGGAGAAATAAGGAAATACTATTCATTGTTGCTACTTTTTGATGCGAACGAGCAAATATTCCCACCCCGCTTTTAGGTGTAGGTCTCGATTGAAATGATGTTTCGTGGACGGTTTATCGATGCGATTGAGAACCGCATTTCCAACGGACGACAGTTTAGTGATTGTTTCTACCAACATAAAAGCATAGCGAATGTGTAAGAGACGTTTTCAAACGCACAACACAAATTTTGTTACTACCATCTCTGGAATAAGCTTGCGAGACACGGTGATTGGGTCATCCGGTCATTCTATCGAGCAGCCTTAAGCTTATCGGTCAGAAGAGTTCCATGAGGCCGTACTATCCGTCGGGAAAACCGATGAGTTACGAAAAGTTGATGGAAATCGGATCTCAGAGGGTCCAGACTTTTAGTAAATGGCATCGTTATAGTCTACATCAAATCGAATGTTGCCGAGTCAATAAATTCTTGGTCATTGGAGGCTAGACGACTTCCAATTCTTGCTATGCTCGAGGAAATTTCGCCATATGATAAAGTCGTTGGTTCGATACACGACGTAGTAAAAGCAAGTTCCGTAACAATCCGCTTGATAGAGGCTTCTCGAGTTGAGGATGCGGAACGAGTTGATTTAGCTCGAGGTTTACTGCTACGTAGGGTGACTATTGACAAATACAAGGTCGACGAAGGTGACCACACCGGAGGTCAATCTTCAAGCACGAAATGTGTGAATGTGGCATCTGGAAAATCGACATGTTGCCGTGTAGGTCACGTTGTCGCCATTTTATATCATCGTTGGGAAAATTTGTACAATCATATTAATGATTATTATACGACGGTGACGTGGAAGGAGATATATGCCGGTGTGGATTAATCCCTAACTCCCCTCGGAATGGAGCGGGTGGTCCCACCGAAATAGAGGACATTGTTGTTCTTCCACCAATGATTATGCGGCAAGCCGGACGTCCGAGAAATAGTCGTCGTCCCTTCCGGAGCAGGCTAGTACATATGGAACGCGCGTCGAAAAAAATGTGGTAATTGTTGAGAATGGTGTTGAGAAAAAGGGGAGATTCCCCAATGCAGAACTACAAATAACGAAAGTGAAGCGGCCCTATTCTCTTGTATTCATTTTCTCTAGCATCGTTTTTATTTATTATTTTGTATATTTATTACATTTTTTTAAAGCCTATCCTTCAATTATAAAAGTGTTTTTACTCTTGGTCGATTGGAGCCCTATCGGCCTTCCATCGACCTGGGCCGAGAGGAAATCGGTTAGTGTGCCGATTGAAAGCACTCTCAACCGAGAGGCTGATTGTTGATTGAGGCCAAGGCCGATGGAAAACTCGGCCTGCATCGGCCTTCCATCGGCCTCGACCGAGAGGAAATTGGTTTGTGGTCGATCGAGCTCTCTCGGCCGAGAAGAACTCTGAATGGTGATTGTTGTCCTCGGCTTCCCACGACCGCAAACTAAAGGAAGTGGATCCTGTACGCTTTCTTACCGCTCTACGTGCCCCAAACAACTTATCGATCAATTTTCCAACTTTCCCGAAAATCGCCCTTCCCGCACCCTTCCAGCCGTCATCCACTTTTCTTTAGCAGCCTCTGTTTCTTACGTTGGTGGAACCGTTCTTCTATAAGTCCATTTGACCCGTCGTAACTAAAGTACAATAAACTCCATCCCTGACGATGCCGGGATGATTCTCCTCGTCGGTGCGTTTGCTTCTCCCGATTTTTTCTTTTGCAGCCGCAGAGCCCGGGCATAATCGCCCAGCCTTTCATCAACCTCGCCTCCTGCGCCAGCTGGGGACCGCAGTGTGAAACGATATCCACCAACCTGGATTATCTCCATTCACCCTTCTCCAGACTGTCGTAGTTGCCCCTCGGGGAGGTAAGCATCGTAGTCTCATGGGGAGGTATCTCGCATCTGTTCCAAAAAAATCATGGTAACTTATAATCACTCTTCTACTTTGTAAATTTTTTAATAAATATTTAAAATGTTATTTACGTTCTGAGGGGAAGAAACTGATCCACTCCGTATCCGTGGTGTAGTATAAACCCACTTCTAATACAATGGGCATACCCCTCGTTGTTGACAAAGGCGATACACAATCAGGGGCAAAAATAACGTGTATCGCCTCGTATGCCCAAATCTACAATAGATTAAAGAACACCATTAAAGATCATGACAAGTATAAAATTGTCGATAAATAAGAAAAAACCAGAATAATTAAATATCAATTGCACTGAAGGGCCCAAACAGACTCCATAAATATTATATTTCGATTTCACGCTCTTGATTCGCTTCGGTGCGAAACTCATGTAGTGGAGGAGGGCATTGTACGTGTAGGATCCCCATAGAAACGCGTTTCCACACGTCTCACAAATCATCCACATCCATGTCTTAACCTTTTCATCTTGGCAAAGAGCGAAGAAAAAACTTACTAGTGCGTGCGATATTGGCCACCCTTCGATGCTCATCTTCGAGAGGTCACCGAGCTTATCACTTTTCCACATTTTAAGTAAATCGCCTCCTTTTATCGGGATTTCTCCGTGAGGCTCATGTATACCGGCTCGACTCCCGGGCTCGCGAGGTATCTTCGTATCAAAAGAAGAGGCACCGAAAAATAATCCAGTCACCAAGGCATATTCCAACCGCGAAAATCTGAGCTCTCGTCCGGATATGTGAAAACGAATCCTCCCAGGCAGTGCTCGCACCTCATAGCACATCAGCCGATGCAAGGCCAATACGGAACTTTTCCCTTCCTCCACCCTCGCCAGATGCCCAAACTATCCATCTCTAAACCGCTGGACTACGTTATTACCCCCCCGTCTCGAAAGTGTCTTCTTAATCGCTGGTAAATAATCTCTTCAATATGTAGCTGACTTTAATGGTCTTCTCTCTCTAATCGGGAGTCGGATATAATCGGCCGTGAGTCAACAAAAAAATTATAAAATTGTTAAGACAAGCAGACTAAGGGCCGAAAGAAAGATCGATGGAGGGCCAAAGGCATGACCAAAGCGAAGAAAGGCCGAAGGTGGGCCGACTGGGCCGATGAAGGGCCGAAGGAGGGCCGAAGGCGTGGCCGATGGAGATTATATGCCATTGGCCCTCCTTCGGCCTTCATCGGCCTCGGATGCAAACGAATATGAAGAACAAATACGCTTGAACCAAACGAATAAAGGTCGTATTCACCATGGAAAACGACGATCGAAACCCAATTCAATTCATATAACTGAAATTTCGACACAATTCGACCAAAAATTTGACATGAATTCGACAAAATTGGACATAAATTCGATATGAATTCGACAAAATTGGTCTCAAATTTCACAAAGTAATACCAAACAATTCGACATATCAATCTCAATTAGCATACTGAATTCGACAAAATTTAATGAAAGAGGGCCGAGGATGAATACCGTTCGGCGTCCATGGCGGTCTCGGCGCTCGGAAAATTTCTCGCCGAGCGATCGCGTCAGCGGTGGTTCCTCGGCGGCGGTTCCTCGGTGGTTCCTCGGCGGCGCTTCTTCGGCGGCGAGGAGCGCCGGTGTGGAGTGACTTCGGCCTCGGATCTGTTTTATCTCACTCTAGAAAAAAATTGGGTGTTTGAATTTTGATTTATGAATTTTGATTTATTATCTATGGTCGATAGTTCGGCCGATGGGAAGCGATGGCGTATAAGTTAATTTCGGCCATACATTATTACCGCTTTTTTGGGGCCGATAGATCGGCTAAGGGAGGGCCGATGGCTATCGGCCATGAAAAAATTTATCACAAAGATGCCATTGGCCTCCATCGGCCCTAAGTTTTTCCATCGGCTCTCCTTCGGCCCTTCGGCCATCCTTGTCCCAAATAAGACAAAATGGCTAAATATGTGTTTTTTTTAAGTAGAAGGCTACATTTGTGTTTTCATTTTTTATTTGGCTAACAATGGGTATTCCCACTATTTACTATATAGTCTATGATTATGAAGAGATTGACTTTTTTTCTCTTGTGTTATCTCATGTGGCTATTTAAGAAAGGTACCCATTAGAAAAAACTACATAAATAAAATTTAATTATGAAGCACATATGTATTTATTTTACACATGTTGATTGTATATGTCGAATTTGATTGTTTGTCGAGTGAATTGTCAAAAGTAATCTTTCTCCGAAATATTATCCTCAAAATAACACTTCCCTAAAAATAATTGTCAAACTATTTTTTTTTTTGCCACCTACTCACTACTTTTTACAACATATTTATTCATGTGGAAAAATATTATCCATGTTGAATATCTTTTGCATTTTTAATATTTGATTTTATCATAGTAGTATTTTCGTATTTTATCTAAAAGTAAATAAAAGTTATACATCTTAATAAAATACATATAAATTATAAAAATACCAAAAATAAAAATCAAATAAAAAAAAAACAAAATTTCCAGCTAACCACAGTAAAAATTAAAATAGAAAAACTTATGTGCGGTTGGGTTGCACCAAGTCCCAAACCCAACCCATTTTTCGTAACCGATCCGGATTCGCGCCCAATCACTATAAGAAAATCGGTAATTACCGACGGAATAACTAACGCAAAAAAAAAAAGGTCGGCTTTATTGACAGAATATCGATGGATCGTGTATTTCAAAATGACCGATGAAATATTCTATCGGGACCTTTACAGTAAAACTAAAGATTAATTCTTCTAATTAATTTTCTTTAGTTTTACTAACGGAATATTCTGTCAGTAACTGTTTTACTTGTACCTACAAAATATTCCGTCAGTAAAACTAAAGATTTTTTTTATAGTTAATTTCTCGATTTTTACTGACAAAATAATTATGTCGGCAAACCCTAATTTTGATAATATACGCAAACTTACTGACAGAAGATTTTGAAGGGCTTGGTGGAGATAATTTAGGGTACGAAATATACATGAAAAGATGATCTAGAAGATGGAGATAATTTACCCTAATCTCTTCCTTGGAGGACAAGCCTTGCAGATCTAAATAAGGGGACGTGAAATTGCACGAAAAGATCATCCTTCATATCTTGGAATATGCAGTCGTCTCTCGAGATCCAAGTCCTGTAGCTCTAGTTTTAGTTCCGCACAAGATACAACAAACACTTTATTTTCGTTCTCCAATTTTAATGCTTTCAAGATTCTCGCTTTGTTTTAGTTGAAGACTTCCAGATTTCAAGTATAATTTCAAGTTCACGTTTGTGGAATTTCTTGTTTAATTCATCGTCTTGTTATTCATGTTGCATGCTTTTAGTTTCCCATTCCTTCTACGTGTTTTCATCATGCTTAACTTATACAAATTTTCTTCGTTTACTTTAATTATGTCTAGCTAAATATCTAGGGTTCGACAATAGTAACGAGTGTATAATCCAACCTTCGTAAGATCTAATTGAATGTAATAAATAAAAACTAGAGTTTCAACTTAATTCGGAGTAGAAATGCTTAATTGGAATAACTTGAACTTGATCACTTTATGTTATAATGATTAAGTGTCGATTGTTCACCAACTTCGGTGGCAAAGCAATCATAACGGTAGTCAAATTAAGTTCGGTAGTTGTCTATGTCGAGATTATTCAACAACGATAGATAGTTAGGAATCGGGTTCATTCATCTAAAAGCAATCTAAACATTAATTAATCTAGAAATGTTCAACAAGCTAGGTTGTGGATAAGCTATGGAAGTAAATGGAGGATTTCTCAACAAGTCGTCACCGACTAAGTAAGTCAGAATTGGGGTATGTACGTGTTCAACATTATATCCTGTATATAACCGGTTGATTGTAGGAATTAATTAAATCAATGCATCTATGATCTCGGTGGTGATTATATACGTATAACTTGAGCCGAGTCTGTCTTTCTCTACTTGTTTCATTCTCTATTTTCTTCGCTGTTTTATATATCCTTGTGATAGAATAAGAGAAGAGATTGATTACCTTTCCTCCACGTATGTTATCGCAGCTTTGATTATTGCTCGTGTTTAGAGCTTCTGGACTATATCCCGGCCCTTCCTCTCCTCCGTGTGGACAGAGATCTAAGAGGAATAAGATTTATGTTCTTTCTCTCAAAAACACGTTCTCGCAAATCTCATGGGATAGGTGAAAGAATAATGATTAACGTCAATCCTAAAGTGAACGTGTATATATAATATAATGTATAAATATTATATTATAACTGTGGCTCATTAGTAATTATATTGCTAATGACCTTCTAATAAATTAATATCAACCCATAATATAATTAATAATAATCGAGTCACATATTTATCAATTAATTGCCCACCAATTAATTCCACTTAAATAATTAAAATATTATTAAATAATATATAAGTACATTAATTAGGCCAGACTGGGATCCAATACAAGAAATAAAGTCGGGTCTCAAACTAATTAATTATCTATGCTCAGCCCAAAGCAAAATTAATTAATAAACAGAGATTGATTCTACTAGAGAATCCGTGCTAACTTGCCCCTTTATCCCAACTTGAGCATGAACTTGTATTTAAGACTTAATCGATTCTCGTATTTAAGATAGAAATATCTGTTAATTAATTACCCACTGACAGCTTAAATTAATTAACATCTTATTATATTCCTGAGTAGTACCACTCGACCTTTTTAACACACCTGAACTTAATCAACGGTCGGGTTTAGTGTGATAATCCTTACGAGTTCCTCGAGGGATATGGGGATATTATCAACCCAATTAACAGGATACGGTTGCAAGATACAGACAACCAACTTGAGCTACAAATAACCACTAACACCTAAGACACGTAGATCCCGTCGCAATGACGATCACCATAATAGGTCAAAGTGATAGCTAGCCAAATGCACTCAGCTGAAGTCTTATCAAGCTTAAGATCGCCTAAGTCACCGAGATCTTGGGTTCTCCACTATGGTCGGTCGGAGAACACATCTCACTGTGATCCGTCAATACATCACCTTTAGTGTACTAGTATAAACAAGTAGCCAAGACAAACTACTTCTTATCTAAATTGTAACTTAAACCGACAACTTATCCTTAAGTTGTCTCAAATTTGTAATAATTGTTTATATATTGTCAGTTCAATCAATTGTGTAGTCTTCCGTGATACCCGACACACTACACAATCGAACTTTTATTCAAGATAAAGGACTACATGTACAAATATATATATCGATAGGAGAATAAGATAAGGTGAAATGAAAAACACATTGTATACAAGCATTAAATTTTCTTCAAGCATACAAAATTCCAACACCTTGCCTAGGTAGTAAACCCAAAATCATGCATGGTGGCATCACAAAAACCATGATATGTTGTGACAACACTCAAATGTTATATTCCCTAAAAGAGCATGAGAGTGTTGATAACCTATCTTCTCGGTGAGGTTAAGTATGTGAATTTTAATGATGCTTGAGTACCTCGTTGAGGTAAAGTATGGCATAATAGTTTTAAAGAGACACCTTTGTAAGTAAGGAAGTCAAGGCCGCTTCTAAGTAATATTGATGAACCTAAAGAGATGGTACATGGCTAGTAAAGTTCACAAACATGAGAATGAATGAGGTTGACGAGTCTACCGACATACTCGATAACACTAACTAGGGAAGGTTCAAGGTCACAAGCCACCGCTTTGGTACTTTATTATCTTTTGAGGACCGATCTCGTGTGTGTTTGTATGAATGTATTTGACTATTTTCACTCATCCGGAGCAACGTAAGAAAATTTGCTCTAAGACAGAAATAAACTACCTAGGGAAATAAGTTTGACCAAGAATTAGACCAAGAATTAGAGTTACTAAATGTACTTTTGTGTTGAAAAAATTACACATCGTCAAATTACGCTTTTGAGTAGATAATAGTAGTGTGTTTTATTTATCAAATCTAATTTTTGATGAGTGAGAAATAGTGGATTGAAGTTGGTCGAAGTAGAAGTTTTGGAATTGTCGAGATTAATTAATACTTAGTTAATGCTCTATTGAATGCTCCCACATTCAATAATATGTCATTGATTGAATTGGTATATAACTCAATACCTTTTAGTATGTAATAATAAAGTAATTTGTGGTAGGCTTAAGCCCAACATGCTCTCGCGAAAACCTTTTCGTCTTCCACCTCACCCGCGACATGACACATTGTGCCACATGACAACCAAGACCGAGTTCGTTCCGGTCCGGTTCAATCTGTCAAGGCCAAAGAACAATGCACCTTGTGGACTTGGAGTTGATAATTGGTCCTTTGGGTGGTCCATATACTATTCCATTGAGCTTATTTAAGCTTCGTTGTGAGTGATGAGTGATTTTTACACCATCTCGACATGCTCTTTTTAAAGCTCATTTCTATCATTTCCATTACTTTTAGTCGTTAGTTTGTTTTGAATCATCTACTTTTGATAATTTTTAGTCTTGTAGGTTATTCATGAGTATGGAGCGAAATTGGAGCTACATGGACACAAAGTGGATGTTGAATTTTGAAAAAAGCTGAATTTTGGAGGTATTAAAACTGGGAAGATGAGAAATTGCATAATATACGGGTCTAGAAATCTTGTAATCCGATCTCCACCGTCTAAAACAAACTTTTATGTGTTATCCGGACAAAAGTTTTTTAACGATGCAACGGTTATCGAATGAGATATTGTGATTTTGCCAAAACCGGTTAGTGTAGGAAATTGAAGTTGCGGAGTGCCTTGGCCGAAGCCCTAGGACCGCAGGACCCGTACTCTCGGCGTCCAAAACACTTTTTTTTTCGGGTCTCTAAACCGTTGTCCACAATTTACATTGGGACCGCGGTCCGCGTCTCGAAGCCTAAATCGTGAATTTTCAGCCCGAAAACGTATTTAAACCCTCCGGACTTCATTCTTACGGATAATACACCATATTTTTGATATTTCCACCCCTCGATAAATACCCAAGACATCCCTCCGCCGAAATTTCAACACGAAGATTGAATACTACAACCAGAGAATCAGGATTGATGGGTGTGGTTTCAAGTTTGATGAAGAGTGCGGAGGTTTAGCAATCACTATGCCTAAGATGATCGATTCATTCCCATTCTCTAGCTAGCATTTATGAATTTCTTTTGTTGGTTCATCCACTAAGGCTCTAGGGATTCCGTATGATGGCGAGAGATCTCTAATTTATAATCCTAAGGGTCAATCAAGTGATCATATCATGAACCTAAGGATCGTATCATGCTCAAGGATTTAAGGAACCATCTAAACTATCTCAAACCAATGGTGACAATCTAGACACTTAATTGCGTGTCTAAATAAATAACCGGGTATGATGCGCCGTATTATCTATTACCTATATTCTCTATAATTATCTAAGATGATGTCCAATCACATTAAAGAATCATAGAGAAATCAAAAGCAGGCTCAACAATTAAGAAACAAAATAATTCATTCATTGAAAAACTAGGGTTTGAATCAATTCATCAAAAACATAGATCCCGTTAAACCCCCACACAAGGGGATTTAGCCACTCATATTCGTAAGAAAATAATCACAAAAGATGCAAAAATAATCCATAGAATTCAAGTACCAAAAACCCTAAACAAAACCGAGAAGGAATAATACAACATATAATTTAGCGGATTGATCCTCGCGCTTGGTTCTCGGGTTGTGGTCTTCAATCTTCGTCTTGAATCTTCAACGGAGGGATGCCTTGGGTAGTTTCTCCGCTTTGGGGACTGGAAGAAGTCGAAAATATGGTGTGTCGTCCGAAGGAAAGAAGTCCGGAAGGGTTTATATAGTTTCGGGCCGAAAAAGACCGGTTTTGGGGCTGCAGACGACGCGGACCGCGGTCCAAAACAAATGCGGACCGCGGTCCGAACCCACGGATTTTTTCAATTTTTTGAGTCAGAACGTACCGACCGCGGTCCAGACAAATGCGGACCGCGGTCCGACGTCTTCGCCGGCAACGCTTTTTTTTTCAGACCGTCGCGTTTTGGGAAAAACGCGATATCTCCTTCGTTAGCCGTTGGATCGCCACGAAAATTTGTCACATTGTTCCTAACACATAGAACTACGATGTGGACGGTGGATATCGGATTCTAAGATCGTTAGATCCGCCTGCCACGCGATTTTCCAACTGCCTCGTTACATGAGCTCCGAAACGCGATTTCTTCAACATCCGGTTTCAAATCCTCTTCATTCTTCATCCAAACAACTCCATCTTTGCCAACAATGCATAAATGGTCATGGTTTCTTTCATTTTGGTGTCAAATACCACCAAATATGCTCAAAATGCGTGAGAAACCTACAAAACCAAAAACCATCGAAAGTATACGATTCCAAGCAAAACAAAAAGCTAAAAATGAATAGAAAACGATGTAAACAAGCTTAAAAAGAACATGATGAAATGGTATAAAAACCACTCATCAAATCCCCCAAACCCTAAGCTTTTGCTTGTCCTCAAGCAAAGAAACAAGATAAAAGAAAGACTATGACTAAATATTAAAAAGATGAGAATAACAATTCAAGCCTTATTCGCTTTTTAGAAGAACACATTATTAGCATGTGAAAATCATTCAAGTTTGATGCCACCTTCAAAACAAAATAGAACATAGAAGTAGAGTAGTCACTCTCCGTAAATCAGATCACTCAAACACTCAAGTGTATAAGGGTAAAATCATCACTCAAACTCAACCCTAGGAGAGCGTCTTCATAAGCTTGCAGATTGTCTAATTCTATTCATAATGAACACAATTCATGGCAAAGATCTCGAAGGTCTTACTTTGGTTGTAATGGGGCTAAGGCATGTAATAAAAAGGTAGGGAAGATATAGGAAAAGTGACTCATAATGTACGAACAATCAAGGGATCTAGTAGATCAACCAAATTATGATATATCAAAATAAACCTCTAAAACCAACCACCTTTGAATCACTCATAATCAAACAAATCAAGACTCCCCAAGTTCTCACTTTTTCCAAAATAAACTCCCTTTTTCATCTTCATTTTTTTCTTTTTCTTTTTTTTTCTTTTTTTTTTCATCTCCCAACTATACATATGTCATCAATAAACTCCTTTCAATCAAAGTTAGGAGTACATGCACAAGTCTCCCATATTCTATCCAATTGTTTACCTCGCCAACTCTCTACCAATAATTAGATAAAGATTTATGTATAACACGGTGTCATCAAGTTCGGTACTGGGCTAGATATAATCAAAATCAATTCACACCAATCTCACTTTTTACCAAATATTTGTCCCTTGATCACCAAACCCTCACAAGCCTCCATTTCCTCCCACAAGCACTAACAACTCTACTAGATCCCCGGTTAAGGCTAGATAGGCTAGGCAATTTAAGTGGAGGTACATGAATAAAAAGGATACATTAAGCTCAAAGGGGCTCACTAGGTTGATATTCAAGGTAGGAATCATATTTGGCTCACGCTAAAGAATGAGATAGTGCCTAAGATCATATCAATGTCATATACGAAAAGTGTTCAATAAACTTCAAAACAAACTCAAAGCAAGTTCTAAATGTTCTCCCCTAAAGCGAGTATCACACATGAAAGAAATTGAGACCGACATAGAATTTCGTCGTTCACAATAGGCTCAAATTCTCACCAAAGGCTTTTGACTACCATACTTTTACATCCTACATGTTCGAAAATTTTATCATGCTCAAATTCAATTCAACAATGCTTCAAAGAAAGAAAAATTTTAAGGCAAGAAATGCATAATCATCAAA
The DNA here is from genome assembly GCA_028984105.1 of Lavandula angustifolia. NCBI lineage: Eukaryota > Viridiplantae > Streptophyta > Magnoliopsida > Lamiales > Lamiaceae > Lavandula > Lavandula angustifolia. The sequence continues at coordinate 22,675,581 of CM054803.1, read as the reverse complement.
TAACAAAGTCATAGTAGTTCAAATATCAAGTACATGGAGAATCTTCATAATCATAATTATAAAGACCAAATCGGAGGGCTCAAGATTCGACATACCCCCTCCAAACCTATCTACCAGCCTAGTCCCTAGCACGAAAATAGAGTGAAACAAAGAAAATTGGGTAAACGAATCTTCCCCGAGAACAAAATTGTTTGGTCCGTGTAGCTACCCCTCTCGTAACGAAAATCCGGGCTAGCCCCCCTCACAATCTCCCCAAGTTGCTCCTCATTGAGTCGATTGTTGCAGAAGGAACCCGATAAAAACCGAAAGGCCATTTAGAAAACAATAATGTTCACGCCTGCTTAGCCTTCCTAGCATTTTATCAATAAATAAAAGAGGAAATGGATCATGTTTGATAAAAAAACTTCATCTCCCTAGTCTCGTACATATCCTCCATGTGGTGGTCAACCAAGTATGTACGAACATTGGTTCGCTATTTCTTACTTCATCCCGCATCACGGGGTTGAGTCTTCTTTCGACTTCTTACCAGATTTGATATCATCTTCCAAAATCTTTGTTGAAGAGATCTTCAATCTTATCTCCTCCTCCTCACATACTCCCTCTTTAGTATCTTGTGTAAATGCTCGCTTTTGTTTTATCCTCCGTGAATCCCCGCAAATGAAATTTATGCTTTAAAGTGTGAGTGCGCCATTATCATTAAACTCATCATGAGAATGGACGAGATAGAACAAGCGAAGAAAATTGGTTATCATGTTTAACGTCCTTAAGACGATCCGAGAATGGAACAGAGGTCTATATGGTTTGATTATTTCTTCATTCCCCTTTTCAACTTTCTCCGTAGTTACCAAATTTTCTTCCTCTTTCTTGGGATCTCCATCCACCTCTTCTTGTGCATTTCCTTACTTATCCTTTCCCCGCACAAAGTGAAAAATCATCAAAGATATAATCTGAATTTTCATTCACATTACTACTTGTCAAGGATGGGATGACTTTGCGGGCTCCATGTGTACAGAAGCTCCCATTATTGACTCCTTATCTCACGTATATCCTTGACTATATTCCCAACATGAGTCTCAATGTTCTTTGCATATGATTCAATATTTCTCACCGATGAGGTAACCGATTCTCGTTGACCTTTTGCAAGCTTGCGGGAAGTCCCGCAAATTTTCCTTGAGACTTGTTATCCTAGCTTGATCAATCACTTCATCCTCATGTAAGTACCCTCAAAAGACTCCTCCATGTGTCCATTATAGAAAGAAAAAGGACACGGCTCATTTTGATGCGGGTAGCTTCCACAAGGCTATGCACGCGTCTCCCGTTATAGAACGAAGATGTGTCTTGCAGCATTACTAGCGACATCGAATGAAATCTTGTAAAGTATCTTGGAGGCTTGACATCTCGATCACGCCTCCCATTGTTCCATATGGTCCCTCCCATTTCAGTTGTGTGTTCTAAAATTCATAAAACCTGTAAAGGTCACTAGAGATAGGCTCGAAACACACAAAAAGAAATGAAAGGGAGTTAGCAACCAAAATAAAAAAATAAAATAAAATAAAATCTTAACAAGTAAACAACTAGTAAAAAGAATAATCAAAACGACCGAGTCCCGTGCAACGGCGCCAAAAAACTTAATGAACAAATTATAATTCTCGCAAGTGCACGAATCGGTATAGTACCTAATCTAGCAACTCCCGAGGTCGATCTCACAAGGACTCAGCTGGGTTCTAATTATCCTAATTATTTCACTATCTACTTGGTCCTAAACTGGGTTTGATTTATTCTAAAGCTACGGAATTAAAATAACAAGAAACTAAGAAAACAAGTAAAAGCGAAGAAAAGTGGATTGATGGGTGTGGTTAGAAGTTTGATGAAGAGTGCGGAGGTTTAGCAATCACTATGCCTAAGATGATCGATTCATTCCCATTCTCTAGCTAGCATTTATGAATTTCTTTTGTTGGTTCATCCACTAAGGCTCTAGGATTCCGTATGATGGCGGGAGATCTCTAATTTATAATCCTAAGGGTCAATCAAGTGATCATATCATGAACCTAAGGATCGTATCATGCTCAAGGATTTAAGGAACCATCTAAACTATCTCAAACCAATGGTGACAATCTAGACACTTAATTGCGTGGTCTAAAGAAATAACCGGGTATGATGCGCCGTATTATCTATTACCTATATTCTCTATAATTATCTAAGATGATGGCCAATCACATTAAAGAATCATAGAGAAATTAAAAGCAGGCTCAACAATTAAGAAACAAAATAATTCATTCATTGAAAAACTAGGGTTTGAATCAATTCATCAAAAACATAGATCATGTTAAACCCCACACAAGGGGATTTAGCCACTCATATTCGTAAGAAAATAATCACAAAAGATGCAAAAATAATCCATAGAATTCAAGTATCAAAAACCCTAAACAAAACCGAGAATGAATAATACAACCTAGAATTTAGCGGATTGATCCTCGCGCTTGGTTCTCGGGTTGTGGTCTTCAATCTTCGTCTTGAATCTTCAACGGAGGGATGCCTTGGGTGTTTCTCTCGCTTTGGGGGCTGGAAAAGGTCGAAAATATGGTGTGTCGTCCGAAGGAAAGAAGTCCTGGAAGGGTTTATATAGGTTTCGGGCCGAAAAAAGACCGGGTTTGGGGCTGTAGATGACGCGGACCGCGGTCCAGCACAAATGCGGATCGCGGTCCGAACCCACGGATTTTTTCAATTTTTGAGTCAGAACGCATCGACCGCGGTCCAGCACAAATGCGGACCGCGGTCCGACGTCTTCCCCGAAGAGTTTTTTTCTCGCACTGTCGCGTTTTGGGAAAAATGCGATATCTCCTTCGTTAGCCGCTGGATCGCCACGAAACTTTGCCACATTGTTCCTAACACATAGAACTACGATGTGGACGGTGGAGATCGGATTCTAAGATCTTTAGATCCGCCTGCCACGCGATTTTCCAACTGCCTCGTTTCATGAGCTCCAAACGCGATTTCTTCAACATCCGGCTTCAAATCCTCTTCATTCTTCATCCAAACAACTCCATCTTTGCCAACAATGAATCAATGGTCATGGTTTCTTTCATTTTGGTGTCAAATACCACCAAATATGCTCAAAACGCGTGAGAAACCTACAAAACCAAAAACCATCGAAAGTATACGATTCCAAGCAAAACAAAAGCTAAAAATGATTAGAAAACGATGTAAACAAGCTTAAAAGAACATGATGAAATGGTATAAAAACCACTCATCAAATCCCCCAAACCTAAGCTTTTGCTTGTCCTCAAGCAAAGAAACAAGATAAAAGAAAGACTATGACTAAATATTAAAAAGATGAGAATAACAATTCAAGCCTTATTCAGTTTTTAGATGAACACATCATTAGCATGTGAAAATCATTCAAGTTTGATGCCACCTTCAAAACAAAATAGAACATAGAAGTAGAGTAGTCACTTCCGTAAATCTGTATCACTCAAACACTCAAGTGTATAAGGGTAAAATCATCACTCAAACTCAACCCTAGGAGAGCGTCTTCATAAGCTTCGCAGATTGTCTAATTCTACTCATAACAAACACAATTCATGGCAAACACCTACTCATCATCACCGAGTCCATGTGACTCGCTTGTGATTCTCCCGAAATCGAGCGCAGACACCTACAACATAAGTTATGTCGCTTCGGGTAGCAGAGATATAATAATAAACCAATAATAGCACGAAATTCGGTATGGTCTA